>CM076571.1:89462197-89495700 GCA_034641835.2 Pinus albicaulis | reverse complement strand
GCAAAACTGATCCTCCAACCGATAGCTTTACTCACCCTTTCATCTACCTCTTCCACTGGTCTCCACTGAACTGATCATGCACTGTAGTGAACTGAAGTGTTCTTGAGTTGACTAATGAGTTAATATTTAGTGAATTAAATATTATTTAATTCACTCCACTCATATCTCGTTGATTAGCTAGTTAACTAATCCCAACTAGTTCAACTAAAACAAACAGAACACAACTCCACTATCTGTCCCGTTAACTCCTCCAAAACTTCTGCCACTGAAGTCTAACTGAAGTCAACCATGCAAGATTCCATCAAACCCTAGGAACCACGTGATTCCTTCTTTCAGTTGCATGAGTCACCTCCATGACTCAAACTGAAGTGCTCCAAGAGAGTAAACTGCTGTTTATAGTCAAAATATTATTAAGGGTAAATAATATTTGACTTCCATATTTTTAGGAGATACAGTCTAAAAATAGCCTGGGTCCTAAAAATAAGGATCTCATCTATTTTTACCAACATGTCGCATACTTCAAGAATCTCCAACTGGAATTCCCAAATTATGCTCCGTATGTCTAAAAATAGACATAGTCTAAAAATAGACTTTGCGCCAGAATTTGCCTGCGGGCCCACTTAGTGAAGGCGACTTCATTTCACTAAGCTCCATCATCTCGCTGCATTCTCAACACTCCCTCTCAGCAAGATATGGATTATCTGCAATCCCTATCCTGCCTCTGTGGAATTCGAACTTGCTCCTGGTGAGCGCCTTCGTCAGGATGTCGGCATCCTGATCCTCCGTGGGAACATATGAAAGCATCATGATCCTCCGCCGAACACAATCTCTGATGTGATGGTACCTGATGTCGATATGTTTGGACCTATCATGAAATACTGGATTAGCCGAGAGCTTGATGCAGCTCTGGTTATCACAGTAGATCACCGTAGGCTCCAAATGCAACCTGAACAAACCTGCGAGGATCTTCCTCATCCAAATAGCCTCACATGCAGCCAAGCTTGCTGCCATGTACTCGGCCTCTGCTGAACTGAGTGCCACGGATCTCTGCTTCCTGCTGTACCAGGAAACTGCTGTCGACCCAATGCCGAAAACTCCTCCAGAAGTGCTCTTCCGGTCTGTTGGGCTCCCTGCCCAATCTGCATCAGTGAAACCAGAAAGCTTCACTCCATCCTCCTGTCTGTACCATAGACCATATCCCGATGTGCCTTTGATATAGCGCAATACATGCTTGCCCGCCTTCCAAAAGAGCTTGGTAGGCTTAACCATAGCTTGCGAAAGCTGGTTAACTGCATAGCATATATCGGGTCGAGTATTGACCAGATACATCAACGACCCCACCAACCGTCGATAGACAGTGGCATCCACTACCTCCTCCGAAGTAGCATCTCCCTTCCTCCATCCACCAGGAAGAGGGGTATCAACAGGCTTGCAGCCTTGCATGTTGAACCTCTCCAGAATCTCCCGGGCATACTTGCCCCGAGAAACAAACAGTCCTCCACTGCGCTGCCAAATCTCCAATCCCAGGAAATAATGAAGGATGCCCAGGTCCTTCATCTCAAACTCTCGTGCAAGATCATCCTTGCATGAAAGTATCAACTGCCCGTCGCCAGTCAAAATCAGATCATCTACATACAGTACGATGATCAACAGCTTCCCCTCCACCACAATCTGGTACAGGTTTGGATCCGCCTCACTCTTGGAGAATCCAAGCCCGGTGAAGTAGCCGTCTATCCGAGTGTACCAAGCACGAGGTGCTTGCTTCAGCCCGTACAGTGCTCTCTTGAGTCGGCACACATGCGACTCACTGCTGAAGATCTCAAAACCTTCAGGCTGCTCTATGTACACCTCCTCCTCAATAACTCCATTGAGGAACGCAGTCTTCACATCCATCCGATGAATGTGCCACCCCATCTGCGCTGAGAGAGCAAGGATCGTCCGTATGGAAGAGTACCTTGCGACAGGTGCAAAAGTCTCCTCATAGTCAATCCCCTCGATCTGTGAGAAGCCACGGGCGACAAATCTCGCCTTGTACTTCTCCACACCCCCGTCAGCCGCCTGCTTCACCTTGTAGATCCATCGCGAACCTACAACTGATTTCCCAACCGGTCTTGGGACAATCTCCCATGCACTGTTCCTGATGATCGAATCATATTCTTCGATCATGGCATAAACCCATGCGGGTTCCTCCACAGCTTCCTCAAAAGAGGATGGCTCCATCACAACACATTGACTCATAACAGCCATGTATCCAGTGTACCGATCAGGTGACTGTCTCTGTCTGCGCTGTGCTGTAGGTGGTCCTACAACCTTCTCTGCATCCCGAGCCAGTCGCTCAGCTTCTGTAGTGCGCATGCGCCCTCTGATGGTTGGCGCTGCCGGGGTGGTTTCTTCCACCTCCTGAACCTCCTCTTGTGGCTGATCCACATCCGGAAGCTCCTCCTTAGGAACTAACAGCTCCTCATCTGCATGCAAGTGTAGCTCCCTCTCAAGCGAACACTGCATGGCTTTCTCCTCCCGAAATTTTATATCCCGTCGCACAACAGTCTTGCGACTGTCTGGCACATACACCCGATAGTTGTGAGGTGTATCAGTGTACCCCACAAATATTCCAACTTCAGCAGTTGGATCCAGCTTCCTTCTTGCATCCTTCGTCACATGCATGTAGACAGGAGATCCGAAAATCCGCAAATGGGAAATATCAAGCCTCTTGCCAGAATAAGCCTCCTCTGGTGTACTCATGCCAAGAACCTTGTGAGGACAACGGTTCTGCACATACACTGCTGTATTGCATGCCTCAGCCCACAAGTGAAGGGGTAGGCCCTGATCATGCAACATCGCCCGTGCAGCACCCAAGATCGTTCTGTTCTTCCGCTCAGCCACCCCGTTCTGCTGTGGGTTATGGGGTGCGATGAGCTCTCTCCGAATCCCTTCTGCGCTGCAGAACTCCTTGAATTCAGCCGAGATGAATTCACCACCGTTATCACTCCTTAGAGCAATCACCTTCTTCCCCGACTCCTTCTCGACCAGTGCTTTAAACTCACATAACTTCGCGAATGTATCGCTCTTCTTCTGCATGAAGAAGATCCAGCACTTTCGAGAGAAATCATCAACAAAGATCACATAATACTTGTGCTTTGTCGTCGAAGCAACTGAGAAAGGACCACACACGTCTGTGTGAACTCTCTCAAGGATCGTCGTGGCGCGACTATCCTTCTCGTGAAAGGTGGCTTTCACATACTTCCCTAAAGTACACCCCTTGCACTGATCTGACTGCGCAAGGGTGCCCTTAGAAAGCCCAGTAGAAATCTGCTGCAGAATCTTCAAAGCTCCATGGTGAAGGTGGCCCAATCTCCTGTGCCACAGTTCGCCCTCATCATCCCGGCTCACCACTTCTCCCGCCTTGCATGCCATAGCTGCGCAATCATCTACCTACAACTGATAAAGGTTCTGAGTTCGAACCCCTATCTTCCGGGTCTCTCCAGTAGTCTTACTGCGCAGGAAGGCTTTTCCTTCGCTGAATACCACATCATAACCCTTATCCTCCAACATCGCTACTGAAATCAGGTTCTTCTTCAATCCAGGTACATGCATGACATCCTTTAAGACAAAGGGTTTACCAGACTCCCTCTGAAAGGATACGGTACCGATACCAGTCGCACCGTATCTACCGTCATCGCCCATCTCGATGTGCATACCCAAATCCTTGTCCTCCAGATCTGAGAACAACTCCCGATCTCCCGTCATATGAAATGACGCACCGCTGTCCAAGAACCACACCGATCCCATCACACTTGAAACCAAGCATGCAATCAGTGGAAAGTCAAGCTCGAACTGTGAAGCCAAAGCTTCTCCATCTGCAGATCTTCCCGCTTGCTTGTTCTTCTTCTTCTTTGGACAATTGGTAGCATAATGTCCGTGATCATGGCAATGAAAACACTTCACTTTCGCCATATCCTGCTTCTTGCCCTTAGCACCAGAATGAGAGGTTTTCTTACCCTTCCCCTTCTTTGCTTTGGACACCAAAGTGCAGTTTTCTTCATCAGCTCCCTTTGATGAAGATCCATCTCGAGTAGTCCTCCTTATCTCCTCCTGCATGAGATCCGCCCAAAGGCGCTCCCATCCCGGCAGCTTCTCCCGACCATTGACACTATCTCGATATGAGTGCCAAGCCTTCGGAAGACCAAGGAGAGCCAGGTCGACCATGTCCTCGTCTTCGACAGTCACCCCCACACTTCCCAGCTCATCTCTGCACTGAGTGAACTTTGTGAGGTATTTGGCGATACTGTCGCCCTTCTCCATCTTGATGTTCCTGAGCTTATCTTTGAGCGCCAGCTTCCTTTGGTCACTCTTACTTTGGAATAGATCCGTCAAAGCTTTCCACATTAAATATGGAGTAGCTTTTCCATGCAGGTTGGATACAATATGATCCTTGACGCCCTCCAACAGGATCCTTCGACATTTCGCCATCTTCTTTTGCCATTAATAAATCAAAGCTCAGCATCATAGCATGGGACCGCATTCATCAACTCTTCAAGACCATGGTCTTCTGTCAATCAGTTTAAGTGGCGGATTCCCATAAACATAGTTCAACTGCTTTCAAGAGTATATTTGTGCCTAATCAGTTGAATGGTGATGGTTTCAAACACTGGCACCAAGAAACAAATTATTTTGTAACTGAATCTGAACTCAGGCTCACGTTTCGATCACACTGAACAATTATTTCAAATGAGATTGCCCTGTATAGACTTCACTGGGATTTCTGCTACCTTCAAGAAAGATGAATCCTGAGAGTTTCCAGCTAAATAGCGCATCATCCTGAGAAATAAGTTTGCAATAACCGTAATAGATCTCGACAATTAATCTTGCTCCGATACCATGTAGAAATTAGCTGAATAAATTACTTATTCAATGAAGATTAACCCGATCATACATCAATTTCGAATTGCATGCATAACACATAACCTTCTTCTACAATTAATTGTCACATGCGGAAATATAGAAGCAATCTCACACCTTCAAGAGCATATTCGAGTCGCAAACCATTGAAAGAAGACATCTTTCAACACTGGCACCAAGAAGAACAACCTTCTACAAAATTTGAATTCCAAACTCCAAGCTCTATCGCTTCCGATCTACACTTGAAAACAAATTATTTCCAAATCAGAGATTGACTGCAAAGGGCATTCACCAGATCTTTCACCTTACAAAGAAGGATGAATATTCCGGAGGCTACCTGGCCCGCATGCAGACTCTGTCCGAGGAAATAAGTTTGCAATCACCGTTATAGATCTCGACAATTAATCTCGCTCTGATACCATGTAGAAATTAGCTAAATAAATCACTTATTCACTGAAGATTAACCTGGTCATATATCAATTTCGAATTGCATACATAACACATAACCTTCTTCTACAATTAATTGTCACATGCGGAAATAACAGAAGCAATCTCACATCAAATCAATCACACATTAACCCAGTATGTATGGGGAAAGCCTATAGCTGAAAACCCCGCAGCTATTGTGTATATTATAATGGAGAAATCATGTAACCAACAAAGTACAATACTCCTCACAAGTACTCAGTACTTTCTCATAAAGTCACACACAATCTAACTTAGTTTTGAACAAGTCTCGGGTTCAAAACTCACTGCTGACTGCCTTGCCTCTATTGCGCAATCATGGCCTGTATATGAAGAGATCCAAGGTTTGAATCCCCTTGGCTTGACTGCGCAATTTTCATGGACAATTCCTCCAAGTGTAATGCAAATCTCATGCAAAACCAATCTACCAACTGATAGCTTTACTCACCCTTTCATCTACCTCTTCCACTGGTCTCCACTGAACCGATCATGCACTGTAGTGAACTGAAGTGTTCTTGAGTTGACTAATGAGTTAATATTTAGTAAATTAAATATTATTTAATTTACTCCACTCATATCTAGTTGATTAGTTAGTTAACTAATCCCAACTAGTTCAACTAAAACAAACATAACACAACTCCACTATCTGTCCCGTTAACTCCTCCAAAACTTCTGCCACTGAAGTCTAACTGAAGCCAACCATGCAAGATGCCATCAAACCCTAGGAACCACGTGATTCTTTGTGTCAGTTGCATGAGTCACCTCCATGACTCAAACTGAAGTGCGCCAAGAGAGTAAACTGCTGTTTATAGTCAAAATATTATTAAGGGTAAATAATATTTGACTTCCATATTTTTAGGAGATCAGTCTAAAAATAGCCTGGGTCCTAAAATTAGGGTCTCATCTATTTTTACCGACATGTCGCATCCATCAAGAATCTCCAAGTAGAATTCCCAAATTATGCTCCGTATGTCTAAAAATAGACATAGTCTGAAAATAGACTTTGCGCCAGAATTTGCCTGCGGGCCCACTTAGTGAAGGCGACTTCATTTCACTAAGCTCCATCATCTTGCTGCATTCTCAACAATCAAACCTTGAAGGATCAGCTAGCTTAGCCATAAGAGTAAAATCTCTTTGTCTCATCATCGTAGCTAAGTGTTGAAACATATTTAGGACACTCTTAGAACCCATAGGACTGGAAAAACTTAGAAAACCCAAAAATATTTTATATTGGTATTCAATAAACATGGTGGTGGACCATAAAACCTTTTACCTCCAAAATAGCTAAAAATTTCCACCTGGTGACTCCACAATCCTAAACATACCTTAAGGCTCCACTGGGAAGACCTATTATCATCATAACATCATATAAAATCAGTAAGAGGACTTTATGATTAAAGTTTTATTGTTCAAAAGATTAGTTAGCCTCTTAAATATTGTCGTATTTGGTTAAAATTTTCTTGTTTAGTTGGGTCTGAAAAACACAGCATAGTGGCTCCTAGAAAGATTCATACTAGAGGCTATCCTGACCCAGACCCTCCTGAGATAGTTGATAACCCTGAAAGGATCCTTAGGAAGTCTCCTAAGATTAAATCTTCAATTGTTTTCAGATCACCCTTTAGAGCTAATTTTGTTCCTGAAAACTTTGCAGCTCTACAACAATCACAAGTTGACTCAAGAAATCCATTTAGAACTAGGTCACTTGATGATTTAGATCAGCTAGATTCAGAGTCTTCACTTTCATCCCTGGATAGAAGTGAACATCCTGGTAGTAGAGAAACGACACCACCTGATTTACATTTCCTTCACAATTTAGGTGTCTCTCATCCAAGATCTGCTCAATAGTCTATTTCTGGTACATCCACATATGTTCTTCATACTTACACTATCCAAACCACTCCATTCCAGCCCACTTTCCCTCTTCTTAATCCACCTCTTGTAAATCCACCCCCACCACCTATCATGGCAACATGGTATGCTCCCTTAGTCCTTCCTTTACCCTTAGTCAATATTCCACAGGACTATCAGTCCAAGATACCATTGTATGATGCCAGTAATGCTACTACTGCTTCACAACATGTGGATAAGATGAATGACTACTTTGAAAAAAATGAGATTGATGATGAATCTGTCAAACTTAGATTATTTGGTCAGATTTTAGGGGGAGAAGTAAGAAAATGGTTTAAAGGCTTAACCCCTCACAGTATTAATGATCTCCAAGCCTTCCATTAGTTATTCTTAAAAAAATGGGAAGTGAAGAAAAACCCTCTCCAAATACTTTCAGACTACAAGAACCTCCACAGAAACACTGGGGAAAGTGTACAAGCTTATTGCACTAGGTTTAATAGTGTTTATAATGCTCTTCCCCCAGACTTAAAACCTCCACAAGGCTCAACTTTAAACAAGTTTCCTGAAGGATTTGATCCTGAAATGGCCTATCAGCTGAGAGAGAGATATCCTTTAACTCTTGAAGATATGCAAAAAGGGGCTCTTGCTGTGGAAGTTAACTTAATGGAGAAAAGAACAAGAATGAAGAATGAGACGAAAGTGTCCTTTAGAGAGGAATCTGCACCTTCCACATCTAGCTCAAATATGGAGAGGATGATGGAGGAGATGATGAAAATGATGAGCATACTTGAGAGAGCACAAGATAGTCAAAATCAAACAGCTCCTCAAAACAGAAATCAAAACCGAAATCAGAATTTTAGGAGAAACTTGCCTCATAACAGACCAAGGGAGGATGATCAACATATCACCCCTCCTTTTCATCAAAAATATGTAGGTGAGGTTGAAGAAACATTAGAAAAAACAGAGGAGGATGATATAAACATGTTGGGAGTAGATAATGATGACTTTGAAGTTCATTATGATAGAAAACAAGGTCTTTATACACCCTATGATGACAAAAGAGCAGAAGATGAATTTTATTATCAGGAAATGGAAAATATCATCATAGAGTCTCAAAAAGAATATGACCTTAGGAGTACAAGAAATCAAGAAACTCCCAAAACTAAAACCTCTGAAAAATCTGCACAAAACAACACTGTAAATAAACCCAAAATTGTAAAACAGAAGGACAAAACAGTGGCTGGAAATTCTGATAAAAACAAAGAGAAAGACAGTCAAAATAATGAAAAACAGAGTGCAGACCATAGTAGCATTAGCACCTCAGCTAGTGCTCCTATTAAAACAATTCTAACAAATGTAATTAGAGGAAATCAGCAAGCTGATTTAGCTGATAAAGTGGCTGTTAATAAGGCTGAAACAAGTACTTCAAAGAATCAGATGCCTTTTAGTTTGGAGCAGGAAATTTCCAGAATTAAAATATTTGTTCCCCTAACTGATTTAGCTGCCCAGAATGTATATAGATCTCAAATTTTGAAGGCTTTTAACATATAAGAGAATAACGATACTGTCAATCTTAATGATGACTAGCCAGAGCTCATATTCGGTCCTAAGATTGAAGGTAGATATCAAGAGGGACTTGTTCCTCCTTTTTATGTTAGTTTGAATGTTCATGACAAAATTTTGCACAACGCTATGCATGATTTAGGGGCCTCTCATAATTTAATGCCCAAAGCTGTAATGGAGAGCCTAGGCCTTGAAATCACTTGACCTTACAAAGATCTTTACTCCTTTGATTCAAGCAGAGTAAAATGTTTAGGATTAATCAAAGACCTCTGTGTTAACTTAGCACAAATTCCAGCCAAACGTTTAGTCATGGATATTGTTGTGGCTGATGTACCCCTAAAGTATGGTATGCTATTATCAAGATCTTGGGGAGCTAAGTTACAAGGAACTATGCAGATGGACATGACATATGCGACCATCCCTGTTTCCAATCAGACTAGAAGACTTTACAGGGAGTCTCATACGCAATACATGGTTACTAGCCAAGAAATATCGCAGAACTCTCCTCTTTATTCTATAAACACATGCCTTGATTCATTTATCCTTTTCAACGATGAAACATTCACTGAACAAGTGACCTTAACTGATTTAATGGCAGATGGACAGGAGGAGGGAGACAATACAGAACTGTCAAAACAGTTTGCTAAACCTGAAAATCATAGCAAACAAAACGCAGGTCTAGAGCTACAAATCATTCGTCCTTTGCTTTTAAATCTTGAGAGTCAAGAAAGCAACCCTCAATGTAATGAAAAATATGAGGAATTGAAACAAATTCAACAAAGTGCTGATCTTCAAGAACAAGTTGAAAGCACACTAGTTGAAAAGGATAGTAACAAAACTAATGAACCTAAAAATAGTCCTCTTTGGAGTATGAACTTCGATGGGTCTTGCACTAGGAGCAATGCTGGTGCAGGCATCTAGATATGTAACACTGAGAAAAATCACATGGAAGGCCATTCCTACAGATTAAATTTTTAGTGTTCAAATAACATAACGGAATACGAATCCCTTCTTTTAGGCTTACATTTGTTGAATAAATTAGGAGCCAAGAGAATTAAAGTTCACAGGGATTCATAACTAATCATTAGGCAAGTGAATGGGGAATACAACACTAAACACCCCAGACTTAGATCCTATCGAAACGACGTCATGGATTTATTGAAAACTGTTGAGGAACCCCAACTTATTTTTGTCCCAAGAGAAAAGAATATCATGGATCATAGTTTAGCTTTCACTGCTAGAACATGCTTAATGCCTTATGAAACCAAACAGTGTACAACTCAAATTAAATTCGGACCAGCTGTCCCTGATAACGAGAAATAATGGCAAGTGTTTGATGGAGACAAACAAATAGAAGACTTCATGCAGTCCAGAAATGAATTTGAACTACCCAGTTCAGATTCAGACTATGAAACAGACTGTCCTAGTGAAGAAAATGTACTTGATGAAGAAGAAGAGTCTCCAAAGATGGCAGATGTAAATCTGTTGTCTAACAAACTTGAAAACACAATAGAAATGATTGCAGAGTTAGAAACATAAGACTTAGAAACTCTACAGTCTAACAATCAAAGTTTGCCAAAGGGTCTGGCCCCTTTAGAAGAGTTGTTTGATTTCAATGATGTGGCCACGAAACCGAAACTGGAGCCTATGGAAGCTGAAGTTGAAGAGTGTAATATAGGCAGTGAACTAAAACCAATGATGATCAAACTGTCAAAACTTTACCAGCTCACATCAAACTCAAATACATAGAGCTGTTTAAAGAATTTTCTGATGTTTTTGCGTGGAGTTATGAGGATCTGAAATCCTATGACACTGAAATAATTCAGCACAAAATACCTCCCAAGGAAAACCAAAAGCCATTTAAACAAAAGCTGTGTAGAATAAACCATGTTCAGTTACCTTTGGTTGAGAAGGAAATTAAGAAAATGTATGAAGCTGGTATTATTGTCACTATTAGATATTATGAGTGGGTGTCTAATCTGGTGTTAGTTAGGAAGAAAACATGAGAGATTAGGCTTTGTGTTGACTTTAGAGACTTAAACAAAGCCTCATTGAGGGAAAACTACCCTTTACCCAATATGGATCATATTTTACAAAGGGTAGTTGGTTCTAAAAGAATTTCTTTGCTAGATGGCTACTCAGGATACAATCAGATTTTAGTACATCCTGATGATCAATTAAAGACAGCTTTTACTACACCTTGGGGCACTTTCATGTATGTGAAAATGCCCTTTGGTCTAATGAATGCTGGTGCTAATTTTTAGAGAGCCATGGACATTTCATTCTCAGAGGAATTGGGCTACTTCATCATTATTTACCTTGATGATGTTACTGTCTTTTCCAAGACAGATGAAGAGCACTTAGAACACTTGAGAAAAGTATTCGAGAAATGCAGAAAGTTTGGGATATCTTTAAACCCAAAGAAAACACTATTCAGACTCCAAGAAGGTAAACTTCTTGGGCACATTATATCAGAAGAGGGAATAAAGATAGACCCAAAAAGGATCGAGGCCATATTGCAAATCACCCATCCTCGAAACATCAAGGAACTTCAATCTTTCATTGGAAAGATTAATTTCTTGAGAAGGTTGATACCCAACTTGGCTGAACTCCTTAGAAACATTACAAACATGCTAAAAAAGGAGCAAGGAGTTAAATGGACCTTGGAAGTAAAGAAGTCTTTTGAGCTAGTAAAACAAGCATTAACCAAAACAACATTCCTAATAAGTCCTGATTTTTCAAAAGATTTTTATATTTTTTCATTTGCATTAGAACATACAATAGTTGTTGTCCTATTGTAGAAAAATCCACAAGGACAAGAGCAGCCCATTGCATTCTTTAGCAAGGCATCCAGTGATGCTCCTCTGAAGTATAATATTATGGAAAAGCTTTTTCTTTGGTAAAAGCTTTAAAAGACTTCAGATTTTACATCCTTCACTCACACATCATTGCGTTTGTCCCAAATTCAGTTGTGAAAGACATTCTAACATAGGACCCAGATGGTAAGAGAGGTAAGTCGATAGCTGTGATACTTGAATATGATTTAGAAATCAAGCCCACTAAACTCATTAAAGGCCAAGGTCTAGCTAGATTAATGGCTGAATCCAATTTTAAAGTTCTTGATGTAAATATGATAAATGCTTTAGATGAACACGAGGAACTGTCAACTCCCATTGTAGAAGACCATTTTATGAATTCCTCTTGTATGATGATATTCTATACATTTTGTTTAATTTAAATACACCTCCCGGTTTATCAAAAACAAAGGCAAGGTTTTTAAAGTTAAAAGCTATAAACTACTGCATTATAGATAAATGTCTTTATTGGGAAAATGCAAGTGGAATATTGCTTAAATATTTGCCTAAGAATGATGCAGACAAGGTTAAGCACGAGTTCCATGAAGGAGAATGTGGAGGCCACCTCTACTGGAAGACAACAACCAACAAGATCCTTGGAGATGGTTACTATTGGCCCACCCTCTTTCTAGATGTACACCAAATGATCATTGCCTGTCATAAATGCCAACTTTTTGAAGGAAAAAGAAAATTGCTTACCCTACCTTTGCATCCAATCACTGTTGAAGCTCCTTTTCAACAATGGGGACTTGACTTCATAGGAGAAATCCATCCACCATCATCTGTCCAACATAGATGGATTCTCACTGCAACAGACTACTTTACCAAATGGATAGAAGCCATCCCTTCTAGGAAATCCAATGACTTTGTCATCATAAAATTCATTGAGACTCATATCCTCTCTAGATTTGGTTGTCCTAATAAGATCATCACTGATAATGCAGTTGCATTTGGATCCAAGAAGATGGTTGAATTCTGTCACAAATATCATATTACATTCGGCCATTCTACTGCTTATTGCCCTCAAGGTAATGGACTAGCATAATCCTCAAACAAGATTTTTTCGAACATAATCAAGAAGTTGCTGGAGGAAAACAAGAAGTCTTGGCACACAAAGCTAGTGCATGCACTATGGGCTGACAGATTGACATTAAAGAAATCTATTGGAATGTCACCCTACCAACTGGTGTATGGTACAGATGCAATTTTTCCAACCAGCCTTGGTGTGCCAGTTATGAAGTTGATTCAAGAGGTGCAGACTGAAGACAATGACATGATCAGAAGAATAAATCAGACTACACATCTTCAACAAACCAGAGAGGAGGTTTACAACAAAGCATTACAAAAGCAAGAGAACATAAAGAAGCTTTTGACAGAAGGACAGAGGCCAATAATTTTAATGTTAGTGAAAAAGTGTTAAAGTGGGACTCAAGGAGAGAAGACAAGGGAAAGCATGGGAAATTTGACAACTTATGGCTTGGCCCTTATCTCATTCATTTTACTACTAGTAACAATGCTTGTTTCTTACAGGAATTGAATGGAGTTGAACTGTTTGGGGGTCTTGTAAATGGCAGGATGCTCAAACATTATTTCTCTTCATCCAATCAAGTGTGGAAGCCTTTTTATATTTTTTCCCATTATAAATATTTCATCCATCATTGCATTGAAAGTTAGAAAAATAAAAAATACAAAAACAGTAAAAGAGAGAAAAGAGGGCAGATTGTAAAAACAATAAAGGTATAGCCCCATACCAAAAAAGAGAAACAAAATCTGAAAGTGTGCAAGCTCAAATGCCAATCCTGAAAAACACACTTCTAGTTAGTCATACAGCCTAATCATGACTAATTAGTTTTATATTGACTGCTGATAGGTTAGTGAATCAGATTTTCCAAACGGCTTAATCTTGGCTTATCAGTTAGGTAGATTAGGATAGAAAAGTAAAGGTTCAAACAAGCTCAAAATCCGAACCTCAGTTTTCAAAAGAAGAATGGCTCTAAACTGTTTAATTTTTGAGCCAAAGACATAAGTAAACTAGTTCTGATATGCTCGAAACTTGAACCAGAGAACAAGGAAAAAACAACTCGAGTAAACTTAACAATAGAGCTGAAGAAAAGAGAAGGATGTGCTGAAAAATTTCAGATCTTAAGCCTTCACCATTTTGATTTAATTTTCTGAAAATAATACATCTATGTGTAGCTTGTTTTTATGCCATAGATCAGCAACAAGTTAGACTATTCAATCCCGACTTGTATGCTTTTAAATTTCTATTTTAGAAATTAGTGAATAAAAATCTGTTAGACAGTTTAATCCTAACAGATAGTGGATTAGGTAGAGAAGCTTATGAACTCAACTGTTTAATCTGAATTCATGGAGAAATAAGAAGTAGACTTAGATTATTTTTTTTGCGTTCAAAAGAATAAAATGTTGGTAAAAGAGTTTTCCAATCTAAGTGCACTCTGAGAGAAGAAAAAATGTTAGATCAGTAGGATTGCGTAGGTAGAAAGCTTGGTTTGATAGTATTCCATTGTTTTTCATGGCTGTTAACATTTTCAGATTAAAAGAAGATCATCCAAGTGAAGAAAGTTGCATCCCAATGAATAAGGCACTGATCAGCCCCCCAGAGAATACAAGTCTGAAGTTCTTGATGCCTTCAAGAAGGCACCATCCCCATGTGGAGCCACTGTTAGCCACCTATAAAATTTGTCATATCAAATGGTGGCTAAATCATTTTTGAAAGCCTTCAAGAAACAATTTTATTGCCAAATTGTTATTTCTTGAAGTCTTATGAAGTTGACTTATCCTTTGATTAATCTTCACTGTTGTTTCCCTCTCAATTCTGAAAATCTGCTGTTTTCATGAAGAAAAGATTGCTGCAAAAAACTCCAATTTTCCCCTCATTCTATTCATTATTAACCTCCATTTTTATCCCCTTTTTCCCATAAAAATTCCTCTATTTTCCATTATTTCCCTTCTTCCATTCATAAATTCCCCATTATAAGGTTTAAAACTCCTTTTTAAACCTTACCGAAACCCTCAAAATCCTTTGAAAATTCTTGAAAATTCCTAAAAACAGTCTTTTTAACTATAGGCCTTAGCCCCCTTTGGCTAAGCCCTAAACCACTTCCCCACCATGCGACTTGGCGCTGTAACCAAGTGCTAAACTCATATGGTGCTTATCGCATCGGAACAATCGACGACCGCAAGTCTTTGTGTTACATAAAAATTCCGATGCGATTGGCTCCTTTATATATAAGCCCCGATCCTTTGTTCCCTTTGTAAAACCTGGAGCCCACAATCGGGCGCTAAAACATGTAAATAAAACCTTCCCCATACAAACTTCCCTTAGTATTTTGTAAAAAACCCACTTTCCTATGTTTTTATTAAAATCCGTCGGTTCATTTTTTTAAATGAAAAAGATCGTTGATCTAAACTTGATTGACGATCAATAAAATCTCGCATCGGACTTTTTCATCGGGTGCATTTGAAAGGCCCTCTCCTCTGTTCCGATTCTGATTGGCTCCTTTGTATATAAACCCCCGATCCCTCTGCTTTTCTTCATATACCCAAAGGTCCCATAATTGGGCGCTAAACATAATATAAAACCCTTCCCCGATACAAAATATCTTTTGTATTTCATTAAAAATTTGATTTTCTTATGTTTCAAAGGGTTCTGGCGGTTCACGGTCTAAAAAATTCCCGACCATTGATCTTAAACCAATCAATGATCAACAAAATCTCGCATCAGATATTTTCATTTGGTCACGTTTAAATATTTTACTACCCCTCCCGATTGGCAATCTTCCGATGGATTCCCAACTGTTGATCTCCCCCGCTAGGCTCAGATCCGATAGTCCCTATTCTTCTTTTACATAAGCTCATTCCCCCGCTTGTGACCTCCTCCGATTCATTCTCCGCCATCGATCTTATCCCTAGATCGACGACCCACATTCAATCGCATCGGCACCCTTTCCTCTCTCCTCCTCTGATCGCAAAACTTCTGATTGCATCTGGGATGTCCATTCTTCTAAATTCGATGGTCCAGATGAGCCCTCAACCTTTGTTAAATTTTATGGACCCTGTTGTATAATGTCTTTTCGGCGAATCTCTGTCGTTGATCTCTGCAGATCAATGGTCCACACTGACCCATTCTCTACCTCATATTTTATTCCATTTAACCCCGAGATTAAATATCCGTCGTCCATCCCCTGATCGAACGGTCCAGATTAAAACCACCTCACCTCTTTTTTTCCTTTCATATTGTCTTATTGCGCTCTCTTCTCGATCGTTCGATCTGATGCCCCAGATCTAATGGCCGGCGCATAGTTTCGCGTGGATTTAAGCCCGAAAGTTAATTCTCCAAAGCTACGTGATATAGGCGGTTTTGAAAGGTCATGTGTCGGCCAGTAACGCATATCACGCTCGAATTAAGCCTAACACA
The DNA here is from genome assembly GCA_034641835.2 of Pinus albicaulis. Taxonomy (NCBI): domain Eukaryota; kingdom Viridiplantae; phylum Streptophyta; class Pinopsida; order Pinales; family Pinaceae; genus Pinus; species Pinus albicaulis. The sequence continues at coordinate 89,479,632 of CM076571.1, read as the reverse complement.
CAGAATTAAAGCAAATTAATAGTGTTTAAATAAAAGCAATAAATATCTATCAGTCCGAGAAGCCTCCAATTCCACATCAGAGGCTAATTGAATCCTCTCAGCTACCAAAAGCCACCTGTAGCCTCAAAGCATTCAAAAGAGGCTGAGTTATTACCAGAATAGACAATATATGCCTCCATGCAGCTGAACAGGTATTTCAAGCCAAAGGAACTTATTACAACTGTCAGCAGAGTTATTACGAAGATAACACAAAGCCTTAAAGTCAACAAAATCATCCCAGCAAGCTTAATACTTAATGTAAAACAATTAATACAGAGGAATATCTAAAATATTTTTCATTGAGCCCCTCAAAGGCTGAGAAGCATTAAACTGTATTAATTGAGCCTGTAGATCTTTTCTCTCATTTCACCTCCTCATTTTCCTATAAAATCTTCTTGAGGAGCTCATTGTAAAGGGTTGGTTACAGAACTTTGAAATACACTTGTGCTTGAAATTTTCTACATGTAAATAGTGTTCAGAGGCTCTTGAAGTTTTGTTTGTGATAAAATATGTTAGGCTAATAAGAGAAGATGATTTCTAAACTTAAACATTGGACTTGAAGAATGTAACTGGATTGACATTAATATACAATCTGATTTTTGGGATCCTAGTCTATATCACTGGTGAAGTGCTTCTTTCTGTGTTATTGTTTTCCTTTCATGTATGCCATTTTTTCCACTTATTATTTGATAAAGAAAAACAAGCATAGAGTTAGGATTTACTGTTTACAGTACCCTTCTTTGAATGATAAGTTTTATCTCAATTTTTTCCTCCAAATTGTGTATTTAAGAATGATTCAATACGGTCCAAGAAGTTAGGAATGCTGGTGTTCCCTCATCCTACAATCTAAAATAAACGTCGTTCTTGAATGTTATTTTCATTATATGCTCAGTAGAGTTTGACTAGGAAGGTTTATGGTTTGCCCTGTCTTCTAGTTTCTTTCTCCAAAGGTAGTTCTGAAAATTTCCCTAACAGCATGCTGAAAGCAGTTTAGATTTAAAAGTATCTTATCTGATCTTAGGCTGCACTTCGTTTCTCTTATCTGTTTTCATCTCTTCTGAAAGTAATTATGTGGATTGTTGGATTGTTTGTCTGTTGAGTTAGCTTTAACACGAACTTGTCCAAAGAAGTCTATGGTTAGCCCTGTCCTTTGGTCAGTTTTAAACAGCTACTTAAAATGCTTTTCTTGTTTGGACAAACTGATAAATCCTAGTTGAAATTATTGTCTGTTTCCACCCTTTCAACACTTTTATTGTTCCATTCCATCATTTTATCTAAGAGATCTTGTGATATAGATGACTTTCCCCTTGGACCGCTCTTGAAATTGTTGCACAATTAAACCCTTTTATGACTCCATAGCCCAATGGACTAAAAACCAACGTCATATCTATCCTATCAGCCAAAGCTTGTTTTGATTTCTTGCAACTTCACACCTTTGGAGCTATTTCATTTTAGGACTTTCCACTCAATTAAAAATCATGCTCAACCATCCAAAACCAAACAAAACCCTTGCTCTTAATAACTATCCTAATATCATACCCAAAAGCCTTAAAGATAAATCAATCTTTGCACTTATAGAGAGATCCCTCTCTGGATTCAGGAGGGCTAGATCCTAGAATCCCAAAGTGGTTCAAGTGTGCTCTACGTAGCTTCGGTCTCACCAATATGCTGAAATTATGGGGAGCTAACAGGTTAGACTGGGCCATGGATATGGGAGGCATCATTAACTTGAAGAAGAGAAGCATGGTGTTTGAAAATAACGGTACAAGGGTGATAGTACCATTAGATCCTGCGGAAGGCAAATGATATACAGAGCTGGTGCGCGACGAAGAGGATGTAGATCAAATTTATAAGTTGATTGTGCGGGATGAAGAATGGATCAACCCAACGGCAGATGGTGTACTATGCTGGGAAAAGGACAGTGAATGCTTCTCTGACTCCGACGGGGAGATGGAGAACTATAAAAATTGGTCGCATGATGTCTCTGCGCTGTGATGCCTTCGAGTCACAAAGGACATCCACTGCATTCCTTAGAAGTAAGATAACTACCCTATTTTGATGGTTCTTGTAATATTAGGAAATTTTTACGAACATTTGAAGCTAAGGTTCCAAGAGGACGAAGGCTAGGGGCCCTTAATCTCGCCATGCATAAAACACCTGCGTGGTGGTGGGACACACATAAGGAGGCGTTCCAGGACTGGGAAAATTGTCGGGATATGATGATCCTGATATTTTAACCACCCACTCACTTGCGTTTCCAAGCATACCTTGGCCTAGGAGACCCACGCGAGTATCTGTTCACTTGGATGGAGAAATGGTGCGATAGGACTACAGAAGAGTGGGTTCATGTGTTTATTCATGCCTTGGGACCACTTCTCACCACATGGTATTTAGATGTGAAGCTACATTAGTGCACCCACCACTGGGAGACATTGAAGGATGAATTTCTGGGGACATTTAGGTTATTAGGTGGAATGGAGGCGCTTAACGTAGCTCTGCAAGACATTGATATGGTGGTATGGGTGAATCACCCCCGTATGTCACACCTGAGGTACCAACATAGGAAATGCAGCTACTGGACATAGTCAATTGCCACAGCCTAGCCCTAAAGGAGTGTAAGGATGATCCACGAGCTGTCTTTGTCTCAAAAGTAGAGGGGATGCGCACTGTTCCCAGACCACTCAAGCTACGAACAGGTAGCATTAAGACGCACCCTAAGTTGGCTCTGATTAGGGATGTGGATACAATAGAAAAGGTTCTCATAAATCTAGAAACTTCTACAACAAGGAGACAACCGTGTTCAATCCTCAGCCACACAGGTTATTACAAGGAGTTCATTCGAAGTTATGCACTGATCACAACACCTCTGAAAACTTGGTTACGAAGGATGTCTTATTCTTTTGTGATGAAAAATGTCAGAAAAACATGTCTCTGGCTTTGAAGTACCTTGGGAACAAGCTTGTTTTGGGGGAGGATGCGCAAGTGCTTAACCCAAGCGCAACAGGTACGCTGAGCACACAGGAGGAGAAAAAACTAGCCGTTGGAACAGTAAAATCGGGTAAAAAGAAAAAGTTACCGTTGAACGGAGCGGGCGGCTAGAATTTAATGAGGCAAATTATAGAGATTTTTTACCGTTTACCTAATGTTAAGTTTACCCTACTGTTGGTCGATCGAAAAAACTATAAAAAGGGCAAGATAGAACAGGCACATGTTTCGTATAGTTCGAATAGTTTGTACTTAGCCTGGTTGTCCTGGACAAAGTTGTGTTGTAAGAAACTTTGTGCCCTTAGCATCTCATTCATGTCTGAGCAGCCAACCCCCTTTGAGAGTAGCAATCCCGAGTTCATATTTCACGCCAGAATGATGGCCACGAACCCTGCCGAACCCTCAGAGCCAGTAATTGAGGAAGTAATGGAGATTGGGTCTGACGCTGAAGAAGTGCTCTCCACACCAGTCAAAAATAAGGGAAAAGAGAAATCACGGGGCTCAAGGAAACCCTTGAAACCTGTGAAATGGGCTGGGGGGAAGCCCAGGACTTCCCTAAGAAATATTAAGTCCCCACGAGTGATGCCTTGGGCTCAGGTTGCGCAGAAGAAGGCCCATCGTGTTGACCCGATCAGTTGGTTGCCTCACTTTGTCTGACCATGAAGGCCCTCGATGTGCACACCAAAGAACATCGATGTGCACACCAAAGAACCTCGATGGCCTGATCACCTATCTGTAGACGCCACTGACACCGGGAGAGGTCCCTATACTTAGCGACCCTTGTGGAAGGCTCCATGAGATGAAATTTGATGATCACGACTTGGAAAATTTTGAAGCTTTCCCTGAGCTGGAACCCAAGATATACTTGGACACGATTCAGGCGAACGACGAGATCACAATTAATCCCCAGCGCTGGGTGTGTGGATTGGCCGGATCTGGGCTCCTGAACCTACTATGGATGCCACACTTCAGCCACTACAACATCACGGACCAGCTGGCCTGATAGTTTCTCGCCTTGATTCATGATGGTTGCCTGTGGATTCATGAAATAATCCCCATTGATGCTGCGTTGGTTCACAGAATTACTAGCCTCCCCATGAAAGGGCCACACCCTTTGGAGCGCGTGGGCAAGAAATATGAGGTAGAAACTGCTGAATATGTGCATCAAACTTACCATGTGGAGCAAAACACTCGAGGCTTCATCATCAAGTCTATCAGTGACCCTGGTACGCAGTTGGGTACCATGTTATTAGTGTGCAAGCGAATGCATAAATGCTAGGTAGCAACTGTCCCTGCTTATGTCATTCAGTTAGCAGGCCAATGTGGGAAGGGGGCTTGCCTCAATTGGGCCCAGTACTTGTGCAATGAATTCTTGGCCAACGTCCGTGAATCTCAGGAGTAGGAAAAGGCCTTTTGCTAGTCTTGGTTGCTGTTCCTCATAGCCTTGGTTTCCTAGGAAGCCCCTCAGGAGTTATTCCTCCCTGAGCTCACTCTAGACATGTGTGAAGGGCCTCGTTATGCCCATTTGTGGGACTGTAAGGATGCACAGTGTGTGGAGGATAACCAAGTCTTCTAGGTCCTCTTCCAGAGCATCTTGGTAGCAGCCATCAATTCTCGACCTTGATTATCCCCAACAACATATGACAGATACAAGGACATTGTGGCATTCCAGGTTACCATGCATAACATCCAAATAAGAGCCCACAATGATAAAACTTGTACCTTGCTTCCTTATATGGTAGCGGACGAAGAGATTGATAGTGTAATCACGCTCTAGTCACCTTCCTGGAAGATCGGCTTCAAAACCAGCGCAAGGGGCACCGCAGATACTAGCACAATGCAGGTGATCCCACTTGTAATCATCAAGGAGACCGAGGGCCCAAGAAAGAGTATGGGGAAAGACTGGGGCGTAATGGCGAAAAAGGATACACAGCCCAAGAAAACCACTGAGAAGGAAGTCAAGGCCGAAACTCAGGTCGATTCATAGCCGGATGTGGGCACAGAAAAATTGGACATCAGAGGTACCACCTCCCCCCAGGGCACGAAGCGAATAGGCGAGCCTGTCAAGGGACCTCGAAAGAAGTAAGGCTTTCAGCGGGTAGAACGCGATGAGACAATCACGCTGACCAATGAAGGCCTCGAACAAATTACGGACACAGTCACTTTGGCCACAGAGGAAAAATGGGTAGCCTTAGAGGAACAACAGAAAGCTACGATCGACACGATCTAGGCCAAGCTTCGAGCTTTACAGACCAGCGTGATTCGGGTATGGACTCCCTTGGCTACTAGCAATGTAGCAATAACTACATAGGAGAGCCATCTCTGCTTCCTACCTGGAAAAACCCTTGTGATCAGTCCACCCGACCTAGAGATGCATATCCAAGCTGGTGCAGGGGTGCAGTTGAATCTAGCCAGGTTTTCTCAGGAGGCATTGCAGGGCCTCCACACCGCCGTGTTTTAGGAAATCCGCCATCAGGACCAATAGGTGCACCAACAACTTGACATGGCTAAGTAGACCATTGAAGCTAAGGACGCTGAAGTGTCCCTCGCTATCGCGCAACAAGCGGAGCTCAAAAGCGCGATTCACCAATTCTACACAGATATCACAGAAGAAATTCCGGCATCAGCCACCCCTCGGGACAAAGTAGAAATATTGGTTACAGCACTCAAGGCTTCCTAGGATTAAGTTCAAGTAGTTAAGGCACACATGGAGTAGCAGATCGCAGATATGCAAGCTAAGTTACAGCCCAAAACACTCCTGGAGGTCTGGGCCCACCAAACTGCGCTGGTCACCGCGGAAACGAATGTTATCACGGGGCAGATCGCATAGGGAGCCCAGCTATTAGAGACCGTCATGAAGTTAAGGACTAAGGTCTAGCGCGATCCAATCTTGCAAAGGATAAACTAGGACCTGCGGAAAAAATAAGAGGAGTTCGAGACGCTCGAAACCACCTTGCCCACTTTGGTGCCTGCCCAGCGCTTGCAAATAATGCGCACCAGCCAAGCGCTCCAAGAAGATATGGATGACCTTCTACAAAAGAAGAAGAGCCTTGGTGACTGCCTAAAGCTGTGGGTCAACGAAGCTCTCAAGCTTTCGTAGGATGTTGATGTTGCTATTAAGCAGCTAAATCAGACTTTGGAAAGTGTCACTGTTGTGACTGAAGGACCGATGTCAGCAAAGTTGGTCGAAATTGCACATAATGCAGCTGTCAAAAGTGAAGGAATGCTGCCTCCATTAGCTGAGGCGATCAAAGAATTGCAAGCATAGGTCAAAGACCCACCACCATAGTGACTCGGGACGAGTCACAAGATTGTGTTGGGGGACTATTGGAACAGGGTCCTCCAAAGGCTGCAAATTGGGATAGTTTTGAGTATTTTTATATATATATTGGCATATTTTAGTCTAACGTAGGGGTTTTAGGGTGGGTCAAAGCCCCGAAAGCATTGTAATGGGTCGAAGGGTAGACCTAGAGTTTTAAAACCATGGTTTGCGGACCACAGGAAAGCTTAGGCTGAATTGTTATAAATAGATGAAAATTTTGAGTCTTAAGGAGACAAGAATTGGAATTGATGCTACGTGTGAACTGGTAGATATGTCTAGGGTTGTTTTGGGTAAGGAATCCTATAGTTGTGTGCACGGAGATCCTCAGTCCTGCTATGTGTGGACCCTGCTAGCCTATGTGCGCGGGCTGGTTTTGGGTGTTGTAAGTAGATCTGAAAGACTAATGAATGGAGGAGTATTGTTGGAATATCTGAATATGTTGGAAATTACTATTGATGTGAATCTGTGATATTGGGTTATTGTGATATATGATTCAGTGTTACTGATTTAAGCTACGAAAAGTGACTGTGTTATTTTCTTAGGTGCGAAGTGTCTCTCATCAGATATTTATGATCTGTAATTATTATTAGCTACGAATAATTTGCTCTATTCTGATAATTGGCAAGACAAGTGGATGCGAAGCTCTTGAATAGATCTAAAAATGATATCAACTTGATTGGGCTGAGTTGCAAGTTGTACTGTTTCTGCTACGAACCTTCAGTGAATAGATCTGTCTCGTACGAGCCTCGGAGGCTGCGAACTTGACTTACCTACTCTCTCTCAGGGTGCGGAAACCTGGTTCCAGCACCCTCCCATACTGCTTCGGGTGAGACTTTGGCCTGCTAAAGCAAGTCACTGCCAAAAGGGCCAGTAGTATAGGGGTTTGTTGGCAAACCTTAAGCTTTGAACCTCGGTCAGGATCCCTTGAGCCAACACACAGGATCCCCAAGGATTCTCTCCAGCAATTCAAATTCCAGAGGCAACCAAGCAACTCAAAGAGGAGTGCACTCAATATATGGTTTACTTGGATTCAAAGTGGACTCAATCACTATTTTTTAGGGAGATGTTGGTAGCTACCATTTAGGATAAATAAATCTGATCAGGAGCTAATTAGGGGATTTTGAGGGATTCCAGTCCATTCCATTCAATTCCATTTAGAAATTTTGTCGCAAGCTATTAGGCTTTCGTTGCAGGATGTAATAAGACTGCATTTTTGTAATGCAATGAGTAGTCAGATGTTGTTTCACTGATCTAATTTTAGGGAGCGAGGCTTGTGGATTAGGGCCCAACCCATGTGCCTCAGCTTCTCTGTTGTTTTCTTTCTTTCCTTTCTATCATTTAGCTAGTTTTTTAATGTCAATTAGCTATTTTTGTTTCTATCATTTAGTTAATCTTGCTTCTAATAGTTTCAAGTTGTTGTTTCGAATTGTTGTTATAGGTTTTCGTTTTCTTATGAGTAATAGAATAGAGGATAAAAATATAAAAGTTGTGGATCTAGACTTACCTTCTCATCTCTGTCAATAGAGCTTACCTTCTCATCTTTGTTAATAGAGCTCGAGGGGTGTAGACTTTTCCACTGGCTAGAAAAACTGCTTTCTATTCACTGTTTTTATCACACACTTGTTTTTTTTTTGCATAAGTTGGCAGGGTTGATTGAAGGTACAAGAATCTTCACCTGGAAGAAGTTCATTGACACCTCCCCGCTTCATTTCCCATATCCCTTCCATATCTGCTATTATGCTTCTATTCCCTTCTATTTCACTTATTCCAGCCGTCGCACCCTTTTCTTCCCAAAAACGCTTCAAAACGACTAATTCTACCTTCTGTTCCTTTATTTTCCCATTTTACGGCTATCGCAACCATTTTAACGGAAGAAAAAGAAAAGAAAAAAAAAAACCCTTATAGGTTGACCTCCACCCTTTTCTTCTCGAATTCCATGCTTATCGCATATCACATCCCACAAATCCTTCCTGCTCTCCCTTTTAATTTCCTGCTCATAATTGTGATTGCGATAACCCTTCCACCTTACAACTTACCGCAATTCCTTAGTGAAAATCGCAATCGCATTTCCTTTCCGTATATCACAATCACATTTCACAACCTTTTCCATTTTACCTTTAAGAATTACCACTCCTTTTTGCTAATTGCACTTCACCCTCTCCTCAAAATTCCCACTACTATACTTTGCCTTTTTGCAAATCACACTTCACATCTTTTTCCTTTTTCCTTTTAAGACTTACCGCTCCTATCTGTCGATTGCGATATTGGTATTGTGCTCTACCACCTATCGCACCACCACGTCATCCGAATCATCGCAACCTTTGGCCCTTTTTCAAATCAAACTTTGCAAAGTTTTCCCTTTTTCTTTTAAGACTTACCACTCCAAACACCAATTGCGATATCGCTGTCGTACTCTGTCGCCGACCCTACCACCATGTCATCCCGTCGCATTTTGAAACATTTACCCCGTTTCATTTTTCACTTCGCAATGTATACCCCATCGCATCTCACATTTCTCTCCCGCTCCCAAACATCACTTCCGCTACTCCTCTAACTTTGCGATATCGCATATCGCATATCGCACTTCTGTCCTCCATTGCAACTCCCCCATCGCATTTTTCAAATTATTCCACTCCAAAGAATTTTTGCACTATAATAAATTTTTAATAAGGTTCAAACCCATCTTTTCACTTCTAAGCCTTGTTTCATGTGTTTATCCCTCCATTAGCACCTTTACCCCTTTCTTCTCCAAGCTGCAAATCAACACTTTGTCAATTAGAATTAAGTCATGGTTAGCTTAGCTGCATGGATAGAAGCATGGTAGATAGAGCATAAGATAAGTAGGGTGTGTTTAGCCGATTGGCCAAGTTAATAGTGGTTTAAATTAGTTTCCTTTTTGCAGTTTAAATTAGTTTCCTTTCTGCCATTTCTTTTCAGAAAGTTAAATTAGTTTCCTTTCTGTCATTTCCTTTCAGCAATTTAGTTTAGTTTCCTTCCTGTCGTTTCATTTCATCAATTTAATTTAGTTTCCTTTGTTATTTCCTTTATGAAATTTAGTTTAGTTTCATTGAATTGTGACAGAATTAACTAAGAACCCCTAGAAGTAGCACCCTTTCATAAGCAGAAGAAAATGACATGAGTAGAATGCATCTATTGTGTATATAACACTGTCACCTCCAAGTTTGTACAAAACCCAGGTTGATAAAGTAAACCAGGGCAACCCTTGGGAGTTGCAGCACTCTTGGTGCAATACTAGGGCTCACCATCATCCTTTCCATGTCTTATAATATCCTATTCTTCATGAGGAGAACTCTTCAAATAAATTTTCTCATGATATTTATCTGATTCATATATCTCTAGATTTGTGACCAAAAGAACATTATGACTTGAGTAATGTATTTGTTGAAGTTGAAAATTATGATCAAACCAGTGATGTAGATGGTTGTTGTCCAAATAGTATTAATCATGTTAACTTAACAAATAACAGTTGTCCACATGAAATTTTCAATCTGACTCAATTCTCAAAATGTTGTTATCTATCTTTTCAAAGTTCCAAAACTTGTCAGGAATTCAAGGCACTTCAAATCTCATTGATAGTTATGTTAGGTTCTCACAATCCTGGTAAGATCATCGAAACATGTAAGATTTGGATTTCCTCGGAAAACTCTTTACTTCATATTATTTCACTGAATGAAAATTCATCCTTGATGGATTTTGGGATTTCTCGTCATAATTTTTCTATATCTCGAGAATGGTTTTCTTATCAGATCAAGGATACCACTATAATGAATTCATCTTCATATGAACCTCTTGTATATAACTTGGGATTGGAATGTATTCCTTTCATGGATGAACAAAATTGTGAGGCTTATCAATGTAAATATGATATTTGGATGAATAATTTATATCTGTTGAATGCTATGGTGAACAATAAGCTCGTAATATTCATTGTGAATGTTACCCAACTAATCATTTTTGTTCTGGCCCAATCAATCCTTTGAGTAACATTCAAGTCTTGAATCATTTAGTGGATCAAAACACCCATGTTGATATGGATTCTAGATTTGATTTGACATATTCCTCTAAACTTTTGTCAACATGTTGTTTCAATCAATTTCCTATATTTACAAGGTCATAAATTTCTTTTGATTCCACAATCGATTCTCATATTACTGGTATAGTATGGAATTGGACACAAATTAAACCAATAAATAATCAAGAGTATTGTATGTTAATCTACCAATCTGATCATAACACTTGATCTAACAAATATCATTTCAATAACCATTTTCCCACTAGCATGTATGGTGATGGTTGTTTTACATCGTTTGATCTTGTTGAATCCAATGGTATTTATGGTTTATCATCTCACTATTCAGATACTTGTCAAGAAGTTGAGAAAATTTATCCTTTTCTGATGGTTATTTCAGGTCCTCACTATCTTGACAAGCCTTCTGAACATGATCAGATTCATTTTCCCTTACAAGATCTCATTCTTTTAATTGAAAACTCAACTTTTCAAGGATTTCAGGGTTTTCAAGAGGATTTTTTTGGATTTCATGATTGAATCTATGAGTGGCTAGAGAGATCTTACTTATCAGGACCTTTTGTTAATAATAAGCTTCGATCTTTCTTAATGATTCCTAAGAAGGACAAGACCAATGAAGATACAAGAAACCTTTGGGGTTTGTATGACTGTTGTTCTCATCAGAAAGGTAAGGTTTTTGGTTGGTTAAGGTTATTTGACAATTTTTTATGACACATATTTCTGCCTTTCGAAAAGACCTTCAATATTTTTTCCAAGCTATTCATGTTCTTATCTTTTCTTTTGCACATCATTAAATATTGAATTTAATTGTTGGTATCTTTTTGTTTACAAGTCGACAAAAGATATGGTGGCTAGATTGGAAATCTCATTACACCTAACCCTAACTTTCTAGCTGGTTAGGTTAGGAGTAGGTCTAGCTGTATTTTTAATTTCCCTTTGTCACACTCATTCTATGTTTGCTTTCCATCTGGTATCTTATTTTATTTTGTTTCGGTTTGCATGTTGTTTTAAGTTCAATCTCCATTTTTTTGCCTTTTTGGTTTTGTTTCTTTTTTTTTTGTCTTGTTTTTCTTTCATGTTTTTCTTTGCATGAAATATTCTCTTGTTTGGCTAAAAAGAAAATGTGGAAAAACTTGAAAAGGGAAATTGTGATGATGAACAATGCTTGGATTATCTGTTACCCTCGTCCCTATTTTGGCTTTACATATCTTTAAAATCCGTGAAATATGAATGGAAAATATGATTCATTCCGGACGGAAAGCCTTTGGTGAAACTACAAAGCCCATATCTTTATTAGGATCTTCCATTTTGACTTAGCCTTAAATTAAATGGTTTTTTGGCCTATCGACTCAATCAAGTAGAGAAGGGAAATGATAAAAAAATTAAATGAACCAACATGGAACCAACCTCTTCTGATCTCATTAATTTGAGATCCCTCTTCCATCGTCAAAATAAATAAGAGCTTTTGAACATTCTATTAGTAACTAAATAAATAGGTGAATAAGAGAAAGGATTTCTCTGTAGGGAGGTGAAGTAAGAAACTTCGTCACGGTACTTTTCATACTCACTGGTAGTGAAGTAATGCTTGTGGTTCCTTGAGGTGACTCCGCCGGGGAACTGACCAGCCTCACTAGTAGTGGAGCAACACCAGGGAATGTGTTTAAAATATCGGTATACTTATTATTCTTCTCCCCTATCAAAATAGTTGAGGCATAACTAGTCTTATGTTAATGTGTTTGAAAATGAGAAAGGAATAGAAGGGACTATATCTTTAACTAGGATAAGTAGCAAAGTCAGGGAAATCAACATGGTGAATCAATAATTCCTAAAATATTGAGACCTTTCACTTAAATATGAAACATGAGCAAAGAAGTTGGAGTTCTACTTGTGTGTCTCCAAGTGTTGTTGTTGTGACAAACACCCTTCAAAATTTAACTTGCACTTGAATTTTGGAGGCTACTTGTGATCCTAGAATCTGTCGCTGAGTGATCATTCATATTTTATTCATAGTAATTGATGTTCCTTTATATTCTAAGTGTCAAAGTCGCTTGCTTATGCATGCTTAGTTCTTGAATAATTCATAAACACACATATTTATATGCAATCTCACATGAGAATTGTGCAACTCTTGAAGGTAAGGCTTGCACAATCACTGGTGACAGAGAGTACGCAATCCATAAGCACAGTATACTACGCAACACATATTGAAAGTTAGGGTGCACTTTCCATTGATAGTATCCCTCACTTTGATAGTAATTTCAATTTCATTTTAACGAGTTTTTTAAATGTCGCTCTGGTTCACCTTTGTTTTCTCAAGTGTTGATTTCACGTTTTCAATTATCGTTTTTATTGCATTCACTTTAAAAAGTGTCATTTTCATGTTATGTTCTCTTTAGCATGTGTTTCTTTCACTTTATTTAAGCCTTTGCAAGTGTCGTTTAAATTTCTCTCTTATTGTCGCAAGTGCCATCTCTTGGTATGGGAAGTGTCATACATTACAAAAAGCGGAGTTAAAATTCATTTCAAGAGGAAAATTTGGTACCAATGGGTCATATTTATCGTGTAGACATGTATTAGAACCATTCCCAAAGTTTTATGCATTGTAACACATATATTGTTGCAAAGTGTACCCTAAGTGTCGCACTTGGAGGAGTATGCTGTTTTGTTGTCGCATTAAAGGGACCGTATTGTTTATGAGTGCTAAGTGTTGAATGCTATGTCATAGGTTGCTTTTAGTGTGTGATAATTTTCAAGTCTTACCTGGGTTTCACATCTGCTTCACTGATCCCATACTTAGACAAATTTCTGAAAGTCTCATGCCCAGCCAACCTTGACATCGCTTAGCCACCTTGAACTTCACATTGCACAGAAGCAAACCTAAAGTTGATCCCTTGCCTCCTGGAGCTTCACAATGCACAATTTCTCCCTCCATGTGCTCAAGGATTGCCTCTTGACCTCCAAACTGCATAGTTTTAACCTCCATCCAGTCTCCTTATACGCGTTGCACAATGGAAAGCAACAAATTATCTCCCTGTCATACTAAATTTTGAAAATTCATAATCCCTATCCTCTCTCTCTCTTGAACTCAACATTGTGCAATCCCTGGTATCTTTCACTCCTCAATTTCACATTGTGCAGTCTTAGTGGGAAAGCCTGCTTAGCTCCTTAGTTGTGTTGTCTTCTTTCCCATGCCTCCAGTGCCATGCATTGCGAATTCACAAGCATTTTTACCTTACTATTGGCCTATGGAACTGTGCATTGTGAAATACTCGATACTTCTTCCTTGTTTGGTACCCAGTTTCTGCTCAATTAATGATTTTCATGAAGCCAGCTAGACTAGGAGTTTTTTGGACTGATGCCATCTAGTCATGAGTGATTTTTAGTTGCATGTACTGCGTATTGACATGACGTGATGATGATCAAAGATAAGAAGAAGGAGAGAATTCTAGAAGGCACTTGTGAAGTAGTAAAGACAAGTTTATCATTGAATAAGAAGATGCAGGAACATTAGATTGTGACAAAAATTGGGAAATCATGATCATAGTGAAGACTCCCCTTTTTCAACCCTTTGGAGGGTGTATATGAAGGAAAATGTAGATATTTCATGAATTTGAAGTACTAAACAAACCATTCATAAATATTAAAGGCCAATAAACAAGAAGAACAACTTGGCATTTCCACTTCATCATGGATTCCATGTCATCTTTTTCAAGTTGTGACTTATACCAGTGTCATCGCAATGTCATGTGTGTTCATGTGTCTTTCCACATAATTTTTGGATTTAATTATGTTATTATCAAAAGGAAAGGACAAAATTTAATTTGTGGAAGTACAAGAGTCATATGTGTAATATGAAAATTCACATAGTCAGATATGGAAAAAAGAGTAATTAGGAAAAGTCAAAAAGTCATATAGAAGTCCAAAGGTCACATTAGAAGTCCACGAGTCATGAGGGAATCTCAAAAGTAATGGGGATATGAAAGGTCATTCCTCTTTTTATAAATACACCCTCATAAATCAAGAAAATAGATTTTGGAGGCTTAGCCTTTGGAGAGCTATCCTTGGATTCTCCAGCTTAGCATAAGAGATAAGATAATTCTTTGGAGAAGTAAGAAGTGACATATGTAACACCTTATTCCAACATCTACCCAAGTATCAGAGGATAATAATATTAGATTCAACCTGTTGGATTCAGGGGTCCTGACCCAGGTTCAGTGTGCAAGGTTTGCCAACAAACCCCTATACTACTGGCCCTTTCGGCAATGGCCTACTTGCGCAGGTCAAAGCCTCACCCGAAGTAGCATGGGTGGGTGTTGGAACCAGGTTTCCGCACCCCGAGAAAGGATAGGTAAGGCAAGAAGAGCTGTGCTAGGCCCTGTGATACTCAGATTACCTTGTTCTACGTAGGGTCAATTAGGTCTCTACTCACATCCATGTGCGTTAGATCTATAATTATATGCTTTTATGATAGTAGCACAACATGGCATAAAAAAAACATAACAGATCCAAAACAGAAAACACACTTACATAGATCTTTGCAGCTTAAATATAGAAAACACACAGTGTAGTAATTACCAATGATTCACATAAAGAGTACTTACAGATTCAATTCTCTATCAACCTTTCTTATTCATCAATTCACCAATTCCTTCTTACAATTCCCTTCCCAGCCTGCACACACAGCAGCAGGGTCCGCACACAGTTGGACTTGGATCTTCGCACACATAGCCAGCAGGAGTTCTTTCCCCAAAAACCCAAACAGATAACTTAAACCAAAATTCGCGTCAATAACTCTTCATTTCTCTACCTTACAATACAAAATGTTCCTCTATTTATAATAATCTAGCCTAGACTTTCCTATTGTCTTCAAACTGTGGTTTTCGGACCCCTGGTTTACCCTTTTACCCATTACAATGCTTTCAGGGCTTTGACCCACCCCAAAACCCCTACGTTAGACTAAATTTAATCAAAAATATTCAAAATGGACCAGTTTCGTAGCTTGTAGGAGACCCTGTTCCAATAGTCCCCCAAAACAATATTGTGACTCGTCTTGAGTCACTACAATGGTGCGGCCTCGATTTGCACACACAAGGTATCAAGAGCACGGGAGAGCGGAGGGAGCACTTCTTGACTCTGGACAGCAGTTCGCTGTGCAATGTTGATAAGTGTCAGGGATGCAGGGTTGTCTGGAGCTGCGGTAACATGTTCTAACATTTGGTGGAGGCGCACAATGGCGGTATGAGCATCTTGGGAGTGTTGAAAATGCAACAAGATGATGGAGCTTAGTGAAATGAAGTCGCCTTCACTAAGTGGGCCCGTAGGCTATTTTTGGCGCAAAGTCTATTTTTAGAGTACGTCTATTTTTAGACATATGGAGCATGGTCTAGGAGTTGCAGTATGCTATTCTTGGAGTATTGGTCATGTTGGTAAAAATAGATGGACCTCTATTTTTTGGACCTATAGGTCGAAGTCTATTTTTAGGCTGCCTATCCTAAAAATAGGGAAGTCAAATATTATTTACCCTTAATAATATTTGGACTCTAAACTTCAGTTTACTCTCTTGGAGCACTTCAGTTCGAGCCTTGGAAGTGGCTCATGCATCTGACAGAGGAATTACGCTATTCCTAGGGTTTGGTGAGCTCATGCATGGTTGACTTCAGTTAGGACTTCAGTGGCAGAAGTTTGGTGGAGTTGATGAGACAGTTGGTGGAGTTGTGTTCGGTTTAACTTAGTTGAACTAGTTGTGATTAGTTTAACTAGCTAATCAACTAATAATGAGTGGAGTGAATTAAATATTATTTAATTCACTAATTATTAACTCATTATTCAACTCAAGAACACATCAGTTCACTACAGTGCATGGACAGTTCAGTGGATACCAGTGGAAGAGGTAGATGAAAGGGTGAGTTTGCTATTAGTTGCGAAAGCAGTTGTGAATGATATTTGCACAAGCATTGGAGGAGATTGCCAATGATGATTGCGCAGTTGGAGCCAGTGAGATTCGAACATGGATCTCTCATTAGACCAGCCTTGATTGCGCAATAGAGGCAGGCAATTAGTGGATGAGTTTTGAACCTGTGACTTGTTCCAAACTGAGCTAGTTTGTGTGTAACTTTTGGAGACAGTACTGAGTACTTGTGAGGAGTATTGTATTGAGATTGTTACATGTTTCTCTTCTATTATAATATACAAATAGCTGGGGGTTTTCAGCTATAAGCTTTCCCCATTACATATTGTGTTTATGTGCGCATGCGACTGTTTCCATTTTCGCAAATTGATGATTGATTGTAGAAGAGATTATGTGTTGCATATGAATTTGAATTAGTATGTGATCAGGATCATCTCGGTGGATAAATCTTCATTATTCAGCAAATTTATACATGGTATCAGAGCGAATCAATCATCGAGATCTATTGCAGTGATTACAATATTATTTCAATAGACAGAGTTTGTATCGGGCCAGGTAGCCTCTGGATCCATCCTTTCTCTGAAAGGTGATATATCCAGTAAATGCCCATACAGTCGATCTCTGTGCTAGAAATAATTTGTTCTCACAGATCCAGAAGCAGTTGAGTTTTTGAGTTTGGAATTGATTTGCATGAGTTTGTTTTCATGGTCTGGGGAATTAATGTCTTGTGATGGTTTGGCCTCGAATATGCTCTTGAAGAGCGGTTAGGGTATGTTATGGAAAAGATAAAGCATGGAGAGGTATTAGAGATGTGGAATTTGAAGAGTTCGTAGATATGGATGTCCAATATTATAATAGAAAAACATGTAATCTTAGTTCTATACTCCTCACAATCCAGGTATATGTGTTTCTCTTCTATTATAATATACAAATAGCTGGGGGTTTTCAGCTATAAGCTTTCCCCATTACATATTGTTTTTATGTGCGCATGCGACTGTTTCTATTTCCGCAAATTGATGATTGATTGTAGAAGAGATTATGTGTTGCATATGAATTCGAATTAGTATGTGATCAGGATAATCTCGGTGGATAAATATTCATTATTCAGAAAATTTCTACATGGTATCGGAGCG